>JAROYF020000002.1:76734453-76755010 GCA_029619325.2 Dynastes grantii | reverse complement strand
GTGCTTTTATTTTTGTAAATAAACTGAAAACCCAAAATATCATTAACTTCCTTACTTTAAAAGTGATTGGCCTTCCTAAAGATCTACGTGGTCGCAAACAAAAACGATGAACATTAAATCTTACAAATTTCCTTCAAGTTTCTTTAAGATTACTCACATTTCCCAAGAACTTGTAAAGTGGATCTAGTTAGCCTAAGTTAGATCTCGATGTCTCGAAGTTGTAGCCTGATTTGAACAACATTTTAACAACATATAAATGACATCAAAGTTAGGTACACGGCCGTGCCGTATGGATGTGTGAAGTGTGCGTTGCACACAGGCGGCCAATATAAAGGGCGACATCGGTGACACGTAATCAACAAGGAAAACGAGCCGTTAGGCGGCACGAGCTGAATAAGCAGAAATCAAAACAATCTGAAGGATATACATTATTGATTGTTTAGTCTTACGATAAAAAAATGCTTGTAAGGAATTGTACTACTTTTCATGTGTATTATTTTATATTATTCCTTTCCTTCGCCAGTTGATTATTATCATTTGAAATAAACGAACTCGAGCTTGGAGAGTAGAGTTATATCGTGAATAATATCTGACACAGAAGAACGTAAAATTTAGAACTGTATCTGAAATTTCAAAAAAAAACAAACCAAACCGATGACAGTTTTTGAGGGTTTCACCGGAAGGGAGATTTTGTTTGGATTGCTATACAAAATTTCTAATATATCCAATTCAGAAATGTTAAAACATTGAAAAAGATCTTGAAAATAAAATTTGTGATGACGCTCAAAAAGGGAAAAAGATATTGAGGGCCTAGACCTGCATGAAGAAATGAAACATTTTACATTATTATTTAATAGGCAACAAACCTCGTTTCCAACAGAACCATTGTCAGTTTTACAGTATATTTACGAAAACGATCTTATATCAATATATAAATTATTTCAATGAAGATGACATAACGACAAAATAACTTGTACGTTGTGTGTACAAAAGATTCAAGTAACGCTTGTACTACCTTTGCTTGCAAAGAATTTTACGAAACTTATTACCTCGGTAAAACTCGAGGGAAATTTTGGGAAACGCGGGGCGGTGACAAGGATCTTTATGGTTAGGTGCTAGAAAGGGGGCGGGATTATCATTAAAAAAAAAGTAGGAGATAGAACAGCAGATACCTCAACGGACTTACGCATACAAGCATGTCGTATCACTTGCCGTTGCCGAAATACCTGTTATATCAAGAAAGGAGGAAATATACTAATAATTAGTTACAAAATATGAAAACGAAAAGATCAAAGCCTTATTAAATGTGCGGTGAATTGAATTACAATTTATTTAAACTGCTAACATTGGTGTTACTGGCCTTGGAAACGATATCGGCGAAATTTTTGTAATTTTCACTAATTCATAATACAAATAGGAATTTTAATATTCACAAAACTGTAGTAACCATTTTTTCTTCTTATATATAGAAATTTTAACGTTAGTTATCCAATTGGTAAAAATATATAAATCCATTATCATATTTACCTATTATTTTCTTCATTTACATCTCACCGCTTACCAACCACCATCTCACATAACTAGTTGTTCAATTTGCGCCAACAGCCAGTGGCGGGCGCATAACAGTTTACACAAAATAAATGGTCAGAAATAAAATATAATACGTTCAAACACTTACCGTCTTAAGAGTCTTCCGTGAAATCACAAAGTGAATACTGTCTGTTAAATATCTGCAACATTAGATATGTTTCCACAGTTGTTTCAAACCCTATGATTACCACTTGTTGCTAATCACTATCTTTTGAAACGCAATTTTGTAACCGAAAAATCTCACGAGATCCAAAACTTTCTGCAATTAGGTATCATTAAGTGAAAATATTTAATAAATTAGACCGTCGTTGGAACGTGATCTTTTTTGCTCTTGCTAAAACATCAAGCACGAAATCGGCCCAAATTTTTTTTACCCTTTTCCCAAGGTTAATTACGGTTAATTTAAAACCCCGCGAATGTTTTAATTATAAGACGCCCCGCAATCGCCGAAACAAGATATTAAAATATCGTTTAAAAGGTTTGGCTTTGCACCGTAGATTGAATTATCCTCAGATGCTGCTCGTTTCATATAAATTTGCGATTATTTATTAGTTTATTTTTGGTTGTAAATCAAGAGATATTATTTGATATTAATAAATGTTCTCGTTTTGTTTGGATAGTGTTAGTCACATACGCGCTTATATACTTTGATTTTAATTGGAACGCTAATACATTATCAATTTTTACGTCGTTGTCTTTGATGCTGGGAGTGTTCGTAGTGTTGGTAACGCTGTATTTTGTAACGATTAATAAAAATCTTGTGTAATAACATCGGGTCGAATGATTCATGTTAATGTTGCACATGTAACTATGCAAATTTTATCCATTTATGTCCAAGTTTCAGTTGAATACGCATCTGGTGCAAGATTTCTTATAAATTTAGTATCCTATAAGAAATTTGTTATTTAAATTTAAGTTTGACAAATCTTGTATGTTTGTAAAGAAGTATAAAGTTCAGAAAGACAGAAACTATTAAACCTCCCATCATACCTAATTTGTTCATTAATGAAATCTAAACATGTGGATTCAATCCAACATAAGCCAGTACATGATTCAAACATATAATCGTTTGAAACAAATAACCTCAAGCCTGATTTGAAAATGTATCTGTTTGATTTAATATACACTACCGTTCATGGAAGTTCGCGCAAGCAAAAAAATGTACGGAAGTCAAAGAAAATAAGAGAAATATTAGATGGCCATGTATTTAAGACTTACTTACATGATTTTACATATTTTCAAACACAAATTTTTTAAAAAGAAAAAGTTAATGTAATACAAATAATTTAAATCCGATTTTCTGCCACTATTCTCGGCATCCGATTCACTAATTTTGCTAATGTTTCATTGGGCAAGCTTGTCCATACCTCCTGGAGAATGATCCACAAATGTTCTTTCGATTTTGGACACTTTTTCCCAAAAATGGGTTAATTCTTCCCGTAACAACTCTCTCGGGTTCAGATCGGGGAATTCGGCCATTCCACAATTTTTTAGGGTTCTTTCATTTTTTCTTGTTTGCAGGTAATCTGTGCACAATCTAGATTTATTTTTGGGGGTCATTGTCCTGCATAAATTCAAATCCACGACCAATTAATCGGACTCCTGACGGTATGGATTTCCTCCAGGATTTTCCGATATTCTTTTTTTCATTATGCCCTCAATTTTGAGCAAGTCCCTTGTTCCGATTAAGGAAAAAAAAACCCCAAACCATTACAGATCCCCCTTCCATGCTTGACCGTAGGAACTGTACACCCCCGTAACATTCTTTCCCCTCTTGACCATACGAAAGCTCTCCGTCTATTTCAAAAAACCTCAAACTTGGATTCGTCAGCCCCAAAAAGGGTTTTTAAAAATATCCACTGCCCAATCTCTATGAGCTTGTGCCCATTTCAGTCGTTTCAGCCTATTTCCTCTTGGGAGTAACGGTTTTCAACAAGCCACTGCCCATGCAACCCAGCCTCTTTCAGCCGACGTTTCACAGTACTCACAGAAACTTTGGAATCTCGCTCATTATTGAATTCTGCAGCAATTTCTGATGCTGTTAGTCTTCTATTCCCAACCAATTTTTTTTATTCGTAAATCTTCCGCGGGGGGTCGTTTTTCTTAACGGTCCGGGCCCAAAATTCGATCTTCCGTCATCGGTTGTCTTAAATCAAAACTATGGATAATTTTTTTTATAGATTTTTTTATTTTTAATTTATCCGCAATCCGTTTTTCCCTGCGCCCCCTTCCTGATGAAAAGGTAATAATAGCAGATCGTTTTGAAACAGCTAGAGGTTTTCCCCACGGGGCATTAAGCAGTCAAACCGAAATTATTTTTTTTTTCACTTGTACAACCACAGATACTTTCGCAATAACAATCTCTTGCGAACAACTGCTTTTAAAAAATTTTTATTTTATAAAGGGTATACGAATATTTCCAGGTAACACGAGTGAATCACCCAACCCTCCTGGGGATTATTAAAAAAACTTTATTGTCACTGTAATTTTTGGGGGTTTTCCCCAACATAATTATATATTTTATGATAACGGTCTTATAATAGACAAATACTCCCTTTGGAAATTGGTAAAAGGTTTCCCGAAAAGGTTAGTTTTAATAATTCCTCACAAAATGTATATTATAAAATTTTTAAAAATTTTTTTCCCCAAAACGTTAATACAATTTGTCAGCTTGCCCGAACTTCCATGAACGGTACTGTACGTGATATATTTGATTCAACAACACAGTTCTTTTTTTAAGGGGTAACACCACTCTAGCGGCCGAAAACAAGGCCAAACTTTGACGACTTTTTTGGGAGTACAAATAAATCGAATGGGAATTTTTTTTAGAGGGATTATTCAGCATACATTTGAGTATAGAAAATTTTCTTTATTATTATTTTTGTACAAAATGGCGGCAAAAGAGCCAATCTTCGAAATGATCTTTTTGAAAAAACACCTCCAGTAGTGGACAAATTTCTCGTGAAATATAAGACCTAGAATAAAAATTCAAAAAAAAAATAAAATCTATATACTATTGGCTATAGAAGTACGTACGAATTTTTTATTTAATAACATTTTGTAAAAATGTACTTTTGACAAAAAAAATCGATTTTTTGCTAAAAAAATAGGCAGTAAATTGTATATAAACAAAAAGGTTTAAATTGCTTCGAAAAACCCCTACGTACTTCTACAGAGTGTTAAAAAAAACGTTTAAATATTCAAGGAGCATATATTACGATCAACAACAAGTAAAAAAGCCCTAATGAACATGGGTCCGCAAAACAACCGTTTCCGTGATAAGTGCAATTGTTCTTTTTATTTTTTTTGCATTTTTTAGCGTTTAACGCTATAGAACACGATAATCACAGATGTTCGAGATGTTCCTTCCATTTCAACACAGGAATTTCATCTTCTTAAAAGGGAAATCAACACCCCTTTCCCAAAAAACCGGTTTTGCTTGAATTTTTTAAAACATTGTTCAATTCGCTGTTGCAACTCCAATTAAACTGGTGTTTCGTACACTAAACTTTTCAAGTAACCCCAAATACAAAAATCTAAGGGATTTAGGTCGGGAGACCTAGCAGGCCATGGAAGGGGCCCCCCCGATCTATCCATCTCCTATGAAATGTTTCGTTCAGGTGCTCCCTAACAACAAGCGTAAAATGCGGCGGTGCCCCATCTTGCATAAGCCAAACATCCAATCTCCGATTTAGAGGGACATCTTCCAAAAGTTCGGGCGAGATGTTTATCAAAAAGTTAAGGTATGCAGGACCTGTTAAACGTCGTGGCAAAACAACCGGTCCTAATAACTGATCTCCTAAAATGCATAGCCAGATATTCAGAATGAAACGCTGTTGATGTCTGGATTCAAGAACAGCATGCGGATTTTCGTACGACCAAACGTGATTACTGTGGTGAAAATATATAAATCCATTATCCTACTTACCTATTATTTTCTTCATTTACATCTCACCGCTTACGAACCACCATCTCACATAACCTAAACTTGTTTGACTCAACAAAATTATGTCAAATAAGAACGTTTGTACATTCAAACAAATTGAATTTGTTGTTCTTAAAAAATATGCTTTCACTCAAATAAACTCTTTTTGTTCTCTGTGTATCTTTTAGGATTCTGAAAACCATTTCCGACGACATCTTGCTCGATCTTATATCTCTACAAATAAGGAATATATCGCCTGTAACATTGAATCTGAGACACTTGGTATATATGTAATAAGGAAGCTAAATAAATCAACATTCCGTCAACTTAACGATTACGTAATAAAAATTAATTTACCTAAAACATTTTATTTTAAGTTATTTAAATATTACCAACGTAAATATTTTAAAATAATTTATAAAGTAGGTACATCATATAATACATCCTTGTCCACTACCTGTAAACAACGAACAATTAGATTGTTTGGCATCATATTACAGAAAACAATTGCGCATAATACACGAATAAAACAAGATTCTGGGAATTCCTTTATCAGCTCCTTTTTCTGTCTAAAGCGTACAACCTTTTCTAAGTTCCTTATCGCAACCGCGGTTAAATTTACAACGCTTTTACGTTAATTACGACCCGTATCCAGCATCTCAGATAAATAAGTGGAACGTACACGCACCTAATATACTTCTGTACGATTCCTGGAAATTCCGAATGGCTGCATGCACAGCCTACTATTTCGTATTAACATGTGAAGTTTAATTTATTGCTTGTATTGTACGAAATATATTACGTGGATTAAAGATCCAAGGTGATATATTTGTAATCTAAATATTTTGAGAGATTTTCACGTGTTGTCTATTTGCAATCGTACAGATTGTAATGTCTTGTGACTGTCAGGCAGAAAAATACGGAGCAATCGAGAAAATGAAGCAAAAAGTGTAATTTACCAAATCGTTTGGTGGGGTTGAATTGTTCGTAAAATCGAAATTTTTGGTACAAGTTTTATTTGTTTTCTACAATAGGTGTTTGCAGGATGCCGCCATTTTGATTTCCTTTTTGGTGGAAGCAATTTGTGTCACTTCCAAAAATATACTATTTTAAATAAACATAAAACACTATAACAAATATTCGAAATATTCCTCGCCAACTTCTTAGTCAAAAGTAAATTCTAAATTGTAGATGCTTCTAGTCATTGTTGGAGGATATTTGTTATGATATTCATAAATCTAGCTTCCAAAATTATCCACATTTATTAACTTATTATACACCAAACCTTTTAGATGTTCCCAAAAGAAGAAGCCTAATGGGGCCATGTCTACAAACTGAGAAGGACATCCTATTTGACTATTTTATCTAATCCAAATCCCGTGGAATCTATCATTTAAACAAATACATCTTTTTGTTATAAGAACCCACAGAATACACGAGGATGCTTTGAAATGTTCGCGAAATGAAGCACAGATGGCAGCATCAGTTGTGTCAAATATGATATTGTTCTGTCAAATAGTATCAATTTTGAGCCGTTATGAATAAAACTGCTTGTGTGAGTTTTGCAAAATGGATAAAACTCAAACGTTCTGTTATCAAATATTTTGTGTAAAAAGGTTGGAAGGCAGCAGAAATTCATAAAGATATGCAGGATACTTTAGGAGATTCTGCTCCATCATTTACGACTGTGCATAAGTGGGTGACGGAATTTAAACATGGTCGTGAGAGCCTAGAAGATGACCCGCGCAGTGGACGACCAAAAATTGCCACGACACCTGAAATCGTCGAAGAAGTCCACGATATGGTTATACAGGATCGTCGATTAAAGGTCTCCGAAATTGCTAAGGGTATACGCATCTCAGATGAGAGAACATTTCATATCCTAGCTGTGGAATTAGGAATGAAAAAGCTTTCGGCAAGATGGGTGCCGCGCATATTGACAATGGATCAAAACCTTCGGAGAATGAGAATTTGTCAAGAGAGTCTAGACCGTTTCAACTCAAATGAAACCGATTTCATCCGACGATTTGTTACAACAGAAGAAACTTAGGTTCATTATTATACCCCTAAGACCAAGCAACTGTCAAAACAATAGAGACATAGGAGTTTTCCACCGCCAAATATCACATTAAAACAAATTTGTGATGATGTATCGATTAATCCATTAACTGAATTCAACTAGTGTTTTAATCATGCATGTATTAGTCCGTTGATGTCGAACGATCTTTTTCAAAATATAAACACATTTTTTTTCACCACGGCGTACATTGTTCAACGAGGCAACTATGGAAACGTATCTAATGCTGTCAACTTTCCACGACTCTTATCCAGTGGGTAATAATATTGATAATGGTGCTTCTACTTTTAATGTTCGGTAATTCCGATGCCGATTCCTTAATAAGTGAAGAAAAACAGAAATAAGTATGATACAATGATAACAAGAAAGAATATAAAAAAGACCTAAAATGATTAAGAGTATCAGAGAATACGAAAGCAAGATACAAAAAATAATATAAGAACATCTGAAAAATATGAAAAAACAGCTCTTAGTTTTACGACCACAACTGTACAAGTATATCTGCAACCAGTAAGTGGAACAAAGCTTCTAAACATAAAAGCTGTGAATCATTCCCATCCCAAGGATGCGTCCAAAAATCGCGCGTCTGAGGATCTAGGTTAACGGGATCAAAAAAACGCTAGGAAGAACGCACATCTGGACTATCAAAACTATATGTTTGTACATCCTCTATTACAAAAATAATGTCGCTGTTATAGCATTTATGTTCCGTTTCCAATAAAATAAATTAACAGGATGTTCGTGTACTCCTACAAGAAATGACAAATTCTATTCTAGTTAATCGTTAGAAAAGTTTTAGATACATTTAAATTAATGAATTTTGAATCGTAGCTTTAATAATAAATCATTATTAGATACAAGAATTTAAATTTGGAATTAATAGCAAACAATTTCTTCCTCGCCTAATAGCCCTCTTAAAAAAAAGATTGGTAAAGATAGCGTAATTAAGCTAATTATCGCTTGCATTTAACTTTCTAAATCGATGCCCGAAATGGTGAACCAATCCCGCGCAAAAAATACCATAGAAGACGCCAGAAAAGAAATTAATGACCGCTCTTGATTGTCTGACGCTTAACGAATTATTAACCTAGATAATAGAGCTAGAAATTCCGTCTCTTTCTAAAATGCTGCTAATTTTCTGGACACCTACGTGCAAATTAGAAAATTGACCCTGCCTTATACGCCCCAAGAAATGCGATATCAAAAACAAGGATGTTGAAAAAGTATTTTGTAATCTTAGATCTTTTATATTAAGGTATATGAAAAATATTAGATACAGGTTTGGTTAGGAAAATGTGAATATTTAATTGATTCTGAAAATCACTTACCTACCCATGGTTTAAATTAAATATGAGAAAACATACCTGGATAAGTGTAAAACAACGTTTGCATTATACCGGGTGAAATTAGATTTTCTGTACTTATATAATATGCCACAGCGTATTTTATAAAATTATCTACAAGTATACAGGCTGTTCCAAATTTCCGCAACCACCTTAAACTTTTTTATTTTAAATGAAGTGCTATATTTTTTATTAATTATTTTGATAGCCACTTAGATTACTTTTGCAATGATACACGGTTATATGCTCCTTCGATAATTACTTTTAGCTATATTGCAAATTTTGTCGAACAAATCTTATTATATCAACGCAGATGTGTTTATGTCTCCTACAATTCTTGGCGCTCTTTAAAAACCGCATTTGAAGTATTGCTTTTGTAGCCATGTACCGCTTACAGCGTGTTATAGCGTTGCAGAGAGCGGGTTTAGACCCTCCTTCTCGGCTCTGAATTTATTCTAGTGGGTGCAGCGAACAGTGCGAGTGGTTATAGTAAAAAACCGAAGGTAAGAATATCATTGATTGTAAAAATTGCAATTTGTAAGAATAATTACGTAGAACATAAATATTGCTGTAATAATAAAAGACAATCATAGATTATAATAGTAAATTTATTTGAATAATTGATTACATAATGCAAGTATTACTCATGCTGTACGGGTTTTTTTAGTTAAAATATGTAAAACTATATTGTCATTTAAAATATTTCTCTTGTTTGTAGTTGTGGATAAAATTTCACCGTGGTACTATTTTAACCGTACACAAGTAAAAGATGTGGTTGTATGTAAACGATGTTTAAAGAAAATTGAAGCATCTGGTGGAAGTACCAGCGGTTTACACAGCCATCTTAGAAGTCAGCACAGCATTAATTTAATGAAAAGAGAAAAAGAAAAAACCAATGATAGTATCACTTCGAATGAAAATATTAATCATAAAACTGACGAAGATTCCCGATCAAAAATTACTTCATATTTTAAGAAAACAACTAACAAATCTTTTCCCTGCCGTACTAGCGTGAATGACGACACAAGACGGATCACAAAATTTACGAATGTTATTAATCGCAAATGGGTATACAAACATTCCAACATCGAATACAATTAAAAGAATAGTCTTTGAATATGCAGATGCAATTATCTATTATTATTACATCTTGTCAAGTACCCACTCTAATGCAAGGTAAAAATAATTTAACACCACCAGTTAGAAAAGAAATAAATTATTTTGAAGAGCAAAAAATAAGAGGGAAATACACATAAACCTATCGGCCAAGTGTGGAATCGGAAAGAACTTTTTCCCCAGCGAAATTCACGTTGAAGAGCGGAGCGGAAGACCATCAGTTTCAGAGGAAATCGTTGAAAAGGTCGAGAGCATACTGCTTGAAAATAGGAGAGTCACCATTTATCAACTCGCTCTTCGGATTCCTGAGATTTCCAACACCACAATTGAAAAGATTCTTGAAAAGACTAGCGGCAGAATTTTACGACATGGGGATACAGAAATTAGAGCACCGTCTGCAAAAATGCTTAGATACAAATGACGATTATGTCGAAAAATAACTTAAGTTTTTACCTTTAAAACGATGTGTAATGTTAAGGAAATAAAGAATGCTGTCTATTTTTAAAAAATATGGGAACCTTATTTTACGATCACCCCTCGTATTTTCGATCAATATTCGAATTCTGACATTCTGATTATTTATATTATTAATCTTTTATTCTTAAAAAAAAATCAGCTAATGTTACGTTTCAGGGAATAATTAAAATTCCGTGTTATTTTAAGTTATTTATATTTTTAAAATGTTGTTTGTAAAAATTACATATACACACACGAGTAACATGCCTCATTTGGAAAACAACTATCAAAATCCCTTACGTCACCTGTGACACCGAATTCGATCTTCAAAACATCAAAATTAAATATCAAGTCTTAGATTGGCAATGCTAGGGACAATCGATAAACAAGAAGTTAGTTACGTAAACATTCTGACAGTAAACAAGCACTTTCCGACAGAAAAATCTAGAAATTGCATTTTAAAAACTAAACGTTGTTGAAATTATTAAGTTTAAAATATTGAAAAACTGTAAAAGTGAAATAGAAATAGTTAGAAACAATCATGAAGAGTTTAGTCCGTAGGTTTCCGCGGCCGTCAATAATACTATTCTCTTGGTTTCCGGGTTGGAACCGCGTCGTTGTCGTAGCTTTAGCCGACGTTTCGTCCACACTCACATGTGACATCTTCGGGGCCGTAACTGCACACTGACTGACTCAGTCAGTGCTATATCGGTATCCCCTCCTCGCTCTCTCGCCGTACATGCGACAGAGCGTGGAGGGGGTTGAGTGAAATCCCAGGAATTCGTGCTAGCACACATCGAACAATGTTGGGATGTAGACCTACTGTTCGAACATAAAAATTACCGGTAAACCGATAATGAAAGAAAATTTTATCGAATTACCAATATTGAAAGAAGTCGGTAATTTTGCAATTCCTATTCGATAGCAACCATCAACCGTATCGAACCTATTTTACATACTTTGTCCTATTTCCCAGAAGCGGAAATAGTACGAAAGCGGAAACCAAGAAAAGCGATTTTCACGTTACAAGTTACGACACTTACTACTATTATTACTATTACTACTACAAACACTACGAAAACTATACACTGTTACTCGTCGACCTAAAAACAAATTCATTAACCGTCGGTCGGCTAATGAATTTAATCCAGTGGGAATTGTTCTGATACCGCACCATTCTATTTTAGACTAATTACTGTTTCCTGTTTGTACACCGTTTTCTTTTCACGGCCACCATCAATTTTAGCGGCTAGGTTTCCGTGTTTCGCGCACACAACAAAGTAAAACCAATAAAAACGCAATTCCAAAGAACATTTGAATTTTAAATGTTCGTTGGTGTGTAGAAATAAAGCAAGTTCGCCCTTCCATACGTACACCCTCTCAACAAACGCTTTCTTTTTGCTGTAATAGCTCTGCTGCGAGGTAATTACAGCGATTAGATAAGGGATCGAATGCTGTTGTGTTTTTTACTGTAAATAACTTCAATAAAACCAGGCACGATGACGACTACGACAGTCGTAAACTTTTAATGGGAAAATGCGAAATCGCATCGCAATAGGCTTTTGTATGTATATGTATATATATTTGTACGATCGAAGTTCCTGGCCTAGTTGTTTTAGATCACAATACTACGGGTTTATACGGAGTAATACGACTGATCCGCAATGAAACGCTCGTTAAATGCTATTAAATTGTTGTTGCGTTCTAAATACAAGAAAATAGATTGCTGCAAAGGAAATTTGATGTTTTGAATTGGTTGTTTGGGGAGAAGGAAACTACACCTATTATTGTAATGTCTGGTCTATACAAAGCATCCAGGGTTTCTACAGTCCTTGGTCATGGAAATAGAACCACTTGAGAAATATTAAATTTATAAGAATATTTGTTAAGTTTCATTTATCATTTGTATCTTTGGTCAAATTCATCCTCATAGAACTGCTAACGGAGCCAATTTGTTCGTCGACCTCTTTCAGAGTGTTATAAAAAAGCATGTACGATCAAATCTATTAAACACCCTCCATCTCTAATGGTTTAGTCGTGTATTACGACAGAAGGACTGGGACCACTATATTTCGTTAACGGAACAATGGAACAAAAACAATATAAAAAAGTTTTACAAAACTATTCAAGAACTATATACTTTCATGCAAGATAATGCACCGTGTCAAAAGGCAAACAGAGTAATGCGATGCCATGAATCTAAAGATCCGCGTGTACTACCTGGGCCAGGCAATTCGCCAGACATAAACCCAATTGAAAATGTGTGGAATGTCTTGAAAAACACCTTGTCAGGTAATAATGCGGCCGATGGAATAGTCTTCACTTTCTTCGGAGCCAATTCACCCTTCGCAGTCCATTGTTTCGACGGTGTCTTAGCTTCAGCAGTATAATTGTATATCCAAGTTTCATCTATAGTTGTTAATTCTAGCCAAAACTACCACTTATTCGCTTAAACTGCCCAAATCGTCAGTCAATATATGTCAAACACATCCTCTGTTGTCTCTCTAACCTTAATTTGATTTGGCTAACTTTTTCGATGTTGGCAAATATGGTGCAGAGTCCACGTAAACACATTCATCGATATAAATTCCGAATAGTGTCAATAAACCATCGCTTTGAATAGCTACCGAAGAGAGACATGGTAATCCAGACCCAGCAGTGCCCATATCTCTCGCTTCTGTAAAATGAAGACACGTTCCACATTCGAACGTCCTGATAATATGATTCCGCATCTAATGATTGATGCAAAATAAGCAGGATATTATCGTAGTTGTAAAATTTTCTATTTTCAACATCTAAGAAAGAACAGGAACAATGATCAGCTAAATTAAGTTTTTGGTTCTTTAAAGTTTCATTACCCAGAGTTTCAGTACCTTGATTACATTTGAAAGAAATGCAACGCGTTTTATCTCTATTTATCTGTAAAACATCGGCATAATTTATAATTTGCTGATTGCTATTGGAAGTATTTTCAAACATAACAATAAAAATTAAAAACAATAGAGGACCCAGGATACTCTGCCTTGAGGTATGCCAATATTTCTTGTTGCTGTATTTGTATATGCTGAACGACTAATATTCTGTACACCTACGGTTTGTTTTCTACCAACTAGATATGATCCGAACCAGTCATCAGCTATGCCTCTAATACCATAACGTTCCAACTCCGCAAGTAGAATGGAGTGAGATATTGTGTCAAACGCTTTTGACAGGTCTAGAAAAAGACCACATATTAAATTGCTTGATTCATAAGATTGTTCTGCTTGTAGTACCACTCTTATGGTAAATGACTAACCGAATTTGCTACAGTTTGATCTAATTTTGGAATGTTTATGATTATTTTTATGTTGATCTTGTTAAAGATTCAAAACCGACGTTTCCTGAACCTTTTAGTGGTAGATTTTATACTCGCATGATGAATACTTAGCAGTTTTACTATTTTTTCGGTTTTGTCGGTTTTGCTGCTCATACGGTCAAGTTCTTCAGAAGGTTTCTAGAGACTGATGTTGACTGGTGTCTTTGTCTTTACACAATACAACAACATCAGTTCAATTCATTCAATTCATCCTATGATTAGCGAAACATCAAAAGTAAACTCAACAATACAGCAATATCCGGAAAATCATTCTACAGTGGACAACTGGCGTGAAAACCTACACTCAATTCTTCTGAAGCATTTCAAAAAAAAAAAGAATTTACAATCTCCTCCTATCTGGAGATTGAAGAATTGCAATTTTCTTGTTTACCTTGAAATCTTTAATGCTATACTTTGTATCTACTTCTACTTGCTATCTAAAGACTGTTGGCGAATAAAATTACATTAAGAACGTTTTTTTATGGTGAAAAGACCTTCCTGAAACACTACTAACAAAGTTTTAGACATCTTCATTTTATTCTTCTCCAAACAATCAATCCTTCTAAATCTTCTCAAGGAAAGGTAACAGGAGTTAAAATCCGAATAGTAACTTACGGTGTCAACTGTATATTAGGAAAAAAATAACGCTAGAAACATTATCTGAATTGATTTAATACATTAAGCTTAAATGAAAAATCATAACATCCATCTGGAAAATATTTGTACAACTGGCAAAGCTCGTATAATCTGAATATTGATAACCATGCCCAAAAACTATAAATATTACACATCTTTAACGCACCATCTTGTGTTATTCGATACGCGTGAAATGTTGCAAAGAAAAGATCCTCGTAACAAGTGCAACACATGTCTTGTTGGCAAAATTAGATCGATATTCTCTTTACTAGATGAAACCTAATTTTCACAGAACAACTCAATACTTGAAGATTTGCTATTTTTAGATTAACTCCGGGCATCCAATGTGCAAAAAAAGAAAACGAAAAACACCATGCACTACGAAAATCAAGCATGGGAAACACGTGCCGAATCGTGTGTTGAAGCGCAGAGAAGTATTTATATCATCAAACTCTGCAACGGAGGCGAGGCAAGAAATTGGCCGGCAAAATGGTCTGTCATATCTGTTTTTGTTCGAACGTATGATGGTGGTTATTTTTAAATGGTGACTTTGTAATTCCTTACGTAAAATCCAAACATTCACATGTAAGCTACTAATATTATATTTAAAAGAAGCGATAAGTGAAGAAGATTATATTAGTATTGTGGTTTTGTGATAATCTACTTAGTATCGTTCCCTGATCAAAATTTTGGCAGATTTAAGCTTGCTCATTAAACAGAGTGACTAAATTTTGACCACAGCCATGAGAGAATGTCTATTTTACTCGGTTCATACAACCATTTTTTCTACTTAAGCTTTCTAGAATGAAAGTAAGCGTTCGATAACAGACAATATTGACATTACCTGGCAAGTCTATTGACATGCTAAAAATAAGACCATTGGAGCAACATTTTGGGCTATGCAGGTATTTTTTGCTGAAATAGAGCTGGCAATGTAAAGCTATTACATCAAGAGAATTAGGAGATTCATAATAAAATTAATTTTTAGGTTTTAAGTCCTTGATTGATGATCATTTCTTATGAAGCATTCTGCGTCGATTAACCTATCTGTTCCTACGAAACCTTAAATTAAATGTTACCTGCTGCCAATAATGATTAAAACCTGACATATCAAAATTCGCTGAAAGGCCTTTCTGGTGTGTGGTGATCGATCTAAGATCGTTTGAAACAGTTCCAAATTTGCAATAAGTGTCTAATGATGTATTTTAAATGTCTAATTCTAAGAAGTACCGATTAAAATGTAATCAGATAAATGTACAGTTAAAATACCCAAACTTTATAACATGGACTATCTGCAAATATACAGTTTACTTTTGATAAGAATAAATATTTTTCTCAAATGGCAATATTTTGGGCAACGAATTTCATAGAAGCCACTAAAATTTTATTGAAATACGTGTAAAAACATCGAATAACATTTTCATTACAACAAAAGCGTCATTCGAAAATGTGCTTCAGAATAGCTTTTTCTCGTATGTTCCTTTGACACCTCCGGACATACTATACTCCCCACATACTAGGTAGGAGCCATAAATTCTCCTCCTGACAGGTTTCTACAGGTTCTAGCGTGTTTAAACTCCATTGCGTCATAGTTGCACATGCGCGAGGCCCACACTATATGGCCCCACGTTGGGCGCCAAATTGAAATGTTTTAATTCGGGAAAATCGTTCAAAAATCGGAATTTTTGTAAATTAATTAGATTTTTAAATGAACCGTGAGATTCGGGAGTATTCTTACACACTCTATCGGCAATTTTAAACAAATTTTTATATCAGTGAATGGAATCTTCTCTTCTTCTTTGAATTTATTCTATGATTTAAATATGAGATATTTCACGGCTTGAAGAGTAGATGTTTTTAGTAACCAGTCAGACAGCGTGACTAGTGCATGAAAATGTCTTAGGTAACGAAAACGCCTAATCACATCAAACAACGTTTAGACGGCGTTTATGGTAATTTATCTCCTTCATGCTCCAGTGTAAAAAATATTTTCGTTTGGGGCAAGAATCCCTTGAAGATGATGAGCGCCTCGGTCGGCCAATTTTACTGATAACGCTTCAAAACATTTCAATTATTGAAGAAATGGTATTAGCAGATCGCCGTTTGAAAGTGAAGGAATTAGCGCTGATGTCTAACAGTTCTGAAACATGCATCCGCCGAAGTCTCCATAACCATTTGGGTATGAATAAGATCAGTATAAGATGGGTACCGCATCTTCTTTCTGCTCTTTAACGTGAACGTCGGGTCGAATGTGCATGCTCGCTTTTAAACATGTGTGGAGACGACCCGAAACCGACTTTGGAGTCCATTCTCACGTAAGATGAAACAATGGTTCTGTATTATAATCCTTTATCCAAAAAGGAATCATTTTAAGGACGATAGTGAGTTGCAAGCAGCTGTAATGCAACATTTTAAGAGGGAAAAACTTTAGATTACGTGAGCGGGAATGCATTTCAGCCCTCAATTTAGCGACCTTTAGCGCCGAATAATAACAGTTGATGAAATCTGGAAATAGACTGACGCTGGTGCAAGTGTTCCGAAGAAAGTAAAGACCATATATGTACTCGGCCACGAAAGTTATGGCCACTGCATTTTGGGATTGCAGTGAGATCCTTCTGATTGATTAACTTCAAATAGGTTAAACGATAAGAGCAGAATATTATGCATACCATTAAGATCATCTGTTCGATGCAATTCAACACAAAAGACCTCACTCAAAGAAAAACCGAGTGCTTTTTCTTCAGGATAATGCACGTCTTCCTACTTAGGCTGTTTCAATGACTAAAATACAGGAACTACACTTCGAACTGCTCCCGCACCCGCTATATTTGTCTGATTTGGGCTTTCTCCGACCTTTTCCTTTTCCTAACCTGAAAACCTCACTTGATGGAAAAAGATTTATGTATATTGAATAAGAAAGGAATCGCTGAAACTAAGGGATATTTTGAACAGTTTGAAAAAGCTTACTTTTTTGAAGGAATTAAAATACTTGAATATCGGTGGATTAAACGTAATGAGTAATGAGTTTTAAGGAGAATACGTTGAAAAATAAAATAATTGTTTGTGTCTGACTTCATTAATCGCTAATTAACTTGCTTAATGCTGAGAACCTTCCTGCCTTTCAACGTAAGGTTGCATGGAGTTGAGTTGATGTCTTCTTTCATATTTTTCTTCAATCCGTATTTTCTTTCTTCTTTCGAATATCTTCCCATTGGACACCTCTTTGTTCTGCTGCTTATTTCACTTCTTCACTTCATGTCTCTCTTGATCTTCCTCCTTTTGTTTTTCCGCTAGCTCTTACATCATAGACTCTTTTAACTAATCTATTTTCATTCATTTTTAGAATGTGTCCCAACCGCCTAACAATCAGTTGTCCTTGTTGTATTGTGTTTGCTGTAGGATGAAGACTTGGCCATGTATCCCTCTGCCTTTACGAAATCCTGCTTGCTTTTCTTCTTAAGTATTTTCGTTTTTTTGGCATAGTTCTTTCAGAATTCTGGAATACATTTTCTTTACCGTGCTTGTTAAGGTAATGCTTCTGAAGTTGCTACATATTTTGCTGTGCCCCTTCTATGTTGATGCTCCATTCTCCAGTCCTGAGGTGTCTCTTTTTTCTCAGTATTGAATTTAATAAAGTTAGTAGTTCCTGTTTGTCTTCTTCTCTTGTGGATTGTATAATGTCGGCAGTAATCTCATCTTCTCCTGTTGTCTCTCCTATTTTCGGTTTTTGTGTTGCATTGTTTAGCTCATCTTCCGTTATCAATATATGTACGAGGGTAAGTCAAATATTATTTACACTTTCGCCATAACAAGCTTTGAAGGTTGAATTTAATCACGATCGCGTCATTTCTGTGCTGGCTACAACAGCATAAGCATGTCAGCTCCGCGTTTTTTTTGTGGATCGAAATATTTCAAAGTGGCCGCACAAGCGTAACATAAAAAGAGGGAGCTGGACGGCCGTCAAACCTCGACTACCAACGACAACATTCAGCAAGCTCGAGGGATGGTTACAGCAAATGCACCTTCATTAAACATCAGTCACGGTTCTGCCTATCAAATTATCCACGATGAACTTAAATTTCGTAAAGTGTGTGCACGATGGGTACCACGAATGCTTACCGCAGTAAACAAAACCAAACGTTTGGACATCTGCCAACGCTTACTGGATTGCTTCAACGCGGAGGGCGACGCATTTTTAAGCAGAATAGTGACCGTTGATGAAACGTGGGTTCATCACTACGAGCCCAAATCGAAACGCCAGAGTATGGAATGGAAATACCCAGGATCCCATAGCACGAAAAAATCCAAGACCTCGCCATCGGCTGGGAAGGTGGTGCTAACCGTGTTTTGGGACGAAAAAGACCCTATACTGGACGACTACTTGGACAAGGGGACTACCATAAATAGTGCGGAATAAAGTGATTTGTTAGCGAATAAGCTGAAACTAGCAATTAGAAACAAACGCCGTGGTCTACTCTCAAAGAAAGTTTTGTTGTTGCAAGACAACGTTCGTCCGTACACGGCCCGTAACACCATAGAAACTATCAACAGGTTGGGCTTTAAGACCCTGGAATACCCTCCCTACATCCCTGTTCTCGCTCCCTCAGACTTTCATCTTTTTGGACCGCTCAAGGAAGCTTTGAGAGGTCGTCGATTTGCCTCAGACACAGACGTTCGGGATGCGGTGCCAAAGTGGCTTCACGACCAACCGAAAACCTTCTACCAGAAAGGCATGGAACTTGGGGCTGCTGGACCAAGTGCATTGCTAAAGGTGGAGACATATCGAAAAATAATGTTGTACACCTATCTTTGTTAAATACAGTTGCAGAACTAAAAGTGTAAGTAATTTTTGACTTACTCTCGTATATTTCATCTTTTTGTGAGTTCTCGCTGTGTGGTGTTTGAGCTTCTTCTTTGGGATGTTCGCTTATATCTTCTTCCATTAACTCTTCGTAATATTCTTTCCAGCAGCTCATTATTTTCTCTTCTTCTGTTTATATTTTACTACTAATTAACACGCCATTAAAAAACTTGTTTTCCAAACTTTATAAAGAGCAGAGTTAATAAAGGATGAAAGAAAGAAACGCTGACTTGTCGGCTTGCCAAATTCCCTTACCGTTATTAAATACACGGTAAAACGTGTGTGCTTATGCGTACGAATGCATGCCCCTTGCGGTTCTGCACGATAATGATGGAAGGCTTTATGATACACGCTTTACAATCAAAACGAACCTAACGAGCGGGTTGCGTTTGAAGAATTCCAGCATGCATAAATTAGCTACTATGCGTATTGCTTTACTGGCAATATCTCTTAGTATGCGAATATTGCGAATATTTATCCGTACGGCTATAAAATAGCTGTACTTACGGAGTTAGATGGGGGCATGTCGAGTGGTCAGGCATGGTTAATTTCTAAATGAGCCAGAACGTCAATACCGCGATTTATTAAGCGAAATGTATGGGAGATTACGTTTACAGATCGTATTGCGAAATAAGAGGATTTGATAGAGCATATGTTTATGCAAGAGAGAAGGACGAACATCGTTAAAGGTTGTAATCAAATGATGCAGTTAATGAAAATGAGAAACAATTGTATGCTTGAAAAATTGTTATGTTTTATAAACTTTATTTTTTCAGGCCGAGAATTTATTGCATTTACCTTGTACAAAAATGTTATTATTAGTCTGGGCAAACAGCGGTAACAGTCAGTGTAGTAGATATGTGGTGCGGAGTCGGCGATTATTTATTTCACGCGTTTAAACGTCAGTATAAAACATGCTGTATGCAGTAGTTCTTGTATATGTAGGCTGTCGTAACTTATTTCTAATTGTACGCTTTTTGTTTGCTTTTAAAAAAGTCGCAGTTAGGCAGACACAGTTAAAAAAAAAGCAATTTTTGGGTTTTAACCGGTTTCCCAATTTTTAAAAAAAGCCCGAAACAGCATTCCGCAAAAGGGGGATACGAGACAAGAAAAATTTACATTTGATTTATGTGTTACTCTTATTTTATTAAAACTATCTTTCGTTTTAGACAAAAAACATTTGTCTCCTTCTGGAATA